>ML120400.1:0-26451 GCA_003788595.2 Choiromyces venosus 120613-1
AGTGATAGTCAGTGATCCTGCGCGCCCCCTCCCCCCCTGGGGAGCCCCGTGTATAAGAGCTGACGCGTCATATACAACACAAGAAAGCTATACAAACTTCTCATCTTGACCAAACTGTGCTTGAGATACCTACAATTTTACTCCAGCCTGAATCCTAACTTACCTTACTCTAACTACCCTATTACACCATGAGTAAGCAACAGGCCAATACACGCAGTCAGCCAGCGCCCCGAGTCGGCAATCTATACAGAGGTAAACGCGACATGCAACCCGGTACCATGGGATCCGGACAAGGGAGATCCAGAACACGTCAAAACGAATCTCAAGACGCGTCCTCAACTCGGGATTCTTCTCCACCCCCGATTGCAAGCCTACTAGGAAGAGCACCAAAGCGCCAACGGAAGGGCACAATGCTGACCACGGCGCATGCAGAACCCAAAACCAAACCCAATGATCAACCAAATACCCAAACAGTGCATCTATCAGACAATAGTAGTGATGAGTACCAAATCTCACACAGACCAGACGAAACGGAATCAGACACCGAACCTGATGGAGAAGGCATCGATATTGCAGATGGCCCCGGATCAAGACGTGATCATGGCTCACAAGTAGCTAACAGAAAGGGAGACAATCGGGCGAGAACTATACGCATTTCGACCACATCAGGGTCTCAGGAGATAGGTCCTGCTCGGCGTACGACCACGGATCTTGGACGCATAATTCGACGGAGAGCCTACAGTCCTCCAATGTTCCCATCATCGAGTGATGCACGGTTATCGTCCCCACTGGGTAGCATGCGTGGTCCTGTGTCTGGTACCCTGATCTCTAGTCCAGCTCCTCACTCTCGGCGAAATCCAGTGACAGGTGCGGAAAGGGCCATATTAGATGATGCGAAGACTCTGATTCTACGGTACACCCTGTTTGAGCAGCCACTCCCGAATGTTGTTGCTCTGACGGCCCAGGTGCACAAAGTTTGGGATGCCGCGCTTGCTAATATTGCAGATGCCGAAAACATCCAACCCTCAGAGCAGTGCATAAGTTTGGTAAGTGGACTCAGACAGATATGACGCAATGCAGAATGCAATACTAACCTAGAAAGATATGCCAAAAACACTCTGGGGTACGATCTGCAGTTTGTACATAAGGCAAAGAACGAGATATTGCAGTTATACGTTCTCTCGACAATCCTACATCTATGTTCACGCACAGTCGTATTATCTGTTGCATACGATACTACGTCTTATGTGCGACCCGAGATGTACAATGTTTGTCTCTACAAGACGCCTACCATATTAGTTACCACTACTAGTCCGTATATTGAACTAGTAAACCAAGAGCCTCTACATGATGTTTCCTTGCGCACAACATACAAGAGACGAAATAACGTAAGTACGTTGCAGGGAAGAACGAACTACAAGGTACTCCGGACCTCCGGATATAGTTCTTCCAGCAACCCGCATACAAATGGCACAATGAGTCACAACTGTGACTCATGCACTCGCTAACATGCCATACACCGCATGCATGCCAAACGGGGACATGAGCAAAAGTCCCAGGAACTTAAAGGGGTCATGAGCGAAACCGGGCATGACTCGTATAAACGAAGTCATCCAACTCTTAATCCTCACGACTCATAGGCGTGCCTATACCTGTTACCAAACATACAAGACCTTTTTGACCAGCAAAAAGAAACTTGGGGTAAGTGCCCATGGAGGATCCAGGATATGATTGTCGAAAATATTCAAGAAACAATCGATAAGAGGGTTGCGCAAGTTCACGGGGTGCAGCGGGACCGCCGTGAAGGATACGACGACGATTGGGAAGCCGTAAGCGCTGAGCTCGAGAGTCGGATATCCAACCACACTTCTACACAGCCTGTACCGTGACACACTAATCACCGGAACTTGGACCTAGTGGGACATCAGGAACATCGGAATCCGTCTACACGAAACTGTACAGCTGGACACACTAATGAGCCAGAACTCGGTAGCCTAGTGGAACATCAGGAACGAAGGAATCGGTCACCCGAAACTGACAGATGATGTCACAGGAAGCGCAGACGTCAGCACCAGCGGGGATCCCTTCACTAACAAGGTTGGGGTCTCGCTGAGCCCAGAGGATTCTCAGAAAGCGCAAGCAGCACCAGCGGGGATCCCTTCTCTATCTCGGGGGGTCTCGTTGAGCCTTGGGGATTCTCAGGAATGCGCAAGCAGCACCAGCAGGGGATCCCTTCTCTATCTCGGGGGGTCTCGTTGAGCCTTGGGGATTCTCAGGAAGCGCAAGCAGCACCAGCGGGGATGTCATTGTAAGCCGGACGATGACGAGCGGGGGGGTGGGACCGTCACCAAGGGTGATTAAGGGGAATTAAGAACATGTAAAGATTATGTGTAATAGATTTGATTTAGCTTACTATGACGAGACTACAATAGAAACCAAAGGACGTAGTGCAAAGGAATAATCAGGGCGATATTCACCGTAGAATCTATGAAAAGCAGCCATCCGGAGGGTGTCAGGGCGATCACAATGTAGTATATCGGATATCAGGAGGGAGTTGGGAAGATTGGGCAATACCGGGCGCAATGTGCAGATGGCGTCAGGGGTAATTCACCACACTTCGGAAGGCATCCTGAGGAGGTCCAGACATGAAGTAGTAGCATCAAGATGAGATGTCGCGGTCGAGGTGAAATCTGGGCGCATCGTGTATGCAGGGGGGGATCCAGACGAGAGGAGCGTCACGTAGAAAGAATCTGGATGGAAAAGCCTGATGATAGGCGGCGCCAGGGCGCGCATCGTGAGTATCGTGGAATCCCGATGCACACAGGCGAGGATGCGACGTCAGGGTGGAAGACGCCAGAATTAGGTGTCGCCACAATGTAAGAGCTTAGGATCAAGTAGCGTCCGGACGCAACAGGCTAGGATCAGATGGTGTTAGGATGCAACACCCGAGAATCAGACGTTGTTAGGATGCAACACCTGAGGATCAGATGTTGTTAGGACACAAGAGCGCAGAATCAGACGTTGTCAGGGCGCACCTGGCGTAGGGGTCCGTGCCTGGATACCGTCAGGACGCACCAGGCGCACGACTCGACGTCAGGACGCGACGTCGGCTCGACAGTACGTCCTGGTTAACAGTTATCGTTACAGGCACCCTGTGCGTCAGACGCACAGGACGCACCGGGCGCAAGATAATATTTTTGCTGATGGGTGGTAGGGTATGATATAGAAGCAAGATTGACCTGAGCAATATGTACTTCCAGACATGAGTCACAAAGGAGGATGAGAAATATAACTTATTCAAAACACTGTTCTGGGGGTTTGTCAGCAGAGTAATATTACTGGGAAATACAAATACACCTACTATATTCATACATATAATGGAAGATCTGTTTAGTAATTTCCTTAGCAAGTTTATTTGGGTCCATATTGATGATATCCTGATATTCTCAGATGTGGAGGATGATTACCTGGATTACATAAAACAAGTTTGTGAACAACTGAGGAGAGAAAAGTTTTATGTAAGTAAGAAGAAATCATTTTTTTGCAGATCACTTAGAAATTCTTAGTTATATTAGTGATGATGATGAGATACATGCATTACCTGAAAAGATCTCTAAGATCAATGAATGGGTACAGTCAAAAAACTGGAAACAACTTCAGGGATTTCTGAGAATGGTTAACTATATATCCCAATTCCTTCCATACCTCACAACTATAACTGTGCTATTAACTGAACTCACTAGCAAGAAAGAATTTATTTGGACCAATATATATATACTAGAGTATTCAAGAATATTAAGTGATGGATGAAGCAATAAGACATTATAAAACCCCTATAGTATAGGAATAAGAAAGACCCCATCTGCCTCATTACTAATGCATCAGAAATTAGAGTTGGAGTATGGGTAGAATAGGGTTCACTGGCAACCTCTGAGCTGGTAAGACCTACTGCACTTAACAGTAGGAAGTTTACAGGAGCCTAGATAAACTATGGAACCATCGATAAAGAAAGGCTAGCAATTGTCAATACATTGAATACCTTCAATCACATGCTATCAGTTGTGAAATTCACAATCATCACTGACCACCAACTCCTGAAATATTTACAAAAAGTCAAAAAACTGGGAAGAAAACAAGTTAGCTAAATCATGCAACTAAGCAAATATGACATGATGATAAAATACAGGCCTTACTTAAGAAACTATTTCATTGATGCCCTTTCTTACCTATATATGGAAGACCTAAAAGACAATGCAAATTACTTGCAAGATTTCATGATACTAGACAACAATATACCTGATAACCTAAGTTTCCTTTCTGACCTCTATTATTCAAACCTTCTTTATACTGAAAACAAGATATTACCAAAAAGAAAAGACCACATTTGGTGCAAGAGCTCTGCATCCTGATGGAACCCTATTGGATCCTGTGCCCAGTATGTCAGGTATATCCTAAGTTTTATTGTGACCTTCAGTTGTGCCCAGTGCATCCTGATTTCAGAAGTGACACTCAGTTGTACCCTGAGTTTGAACACAACATCTAATTGCACCCAGTGCATCCTGAGTTTGAACACAACACCTGATTGTACCCAGTACATCTTAAGTTTGGATGTGATGCTCAGTCATGTCCTATGTTTGGATAGAATACTCAGTTGTGCCCAATATATCCTGAGTTTAGATCCAATGCCCTGTCATACCAAGAGTTAGAATGTAATACTTGGTTGTACTCTGCATAACTAGAGATTAGATGTGATACTTGGTTGCATCTAAATACCAAAATCTTTACTAAAATACATCACAATGTACCCTAGTTGTGAGACAAGGTAGATACAAGCTATATATTAGCCACTATTCTTGAATACTAAACTAGATCAAGAATAGACAAAAAGGAGAATAGAGAAATAATCCAGCTTTCTATTTTAGTTGTAAAACTATCAAGTTAGACAAAATCATACTTGGATTCAGTGCAAATATGAGTGATGGTTGTGATATAGTAGCTAACTAAGCATGTTATTATTTTTTCCATACTAGGATATGTTTCTTCTTTCTCATTTACAGTTACGTCTATGAACTATATCTACTCATGAATATTTTTAGCAGGGTTTAAAGCTAAAGTCTGCTAGAATGAAGCTATAGCTTATTATGGAAAGAGTTTGTACTAGTAAAAGAATGCTAACTGGAAAGATAGATACTGAGATCATGCAACGATTCTAATGTCACAATAATACAACAATATTATGATGTAAATCTGACAATATGACATTGTGATGAGAACTTGATGTTGTGATATTAGGATGTAAACTTGATGCAACATTACTTGATGATCCCAATATTGTAAAGTGATTTTGAATCTCCTCTACACCAGCATTCCAACACACCTAGTCATGTCCTCCTGATGGCAGTCACTATGAAGTTCCTGGCTGTTATACAAATGAATTATTTTATACAATTATACTGACTTCAAGGATAGGTATCTCCACAGTCTGACATTGGATCTCCAATCTCTCAATAGATTCTAGATTCCCTCAATGCCAGCTTTCTAACACATCCTTCTAAACTCAGCTAATATTATTCTCTGTGAATCTTGAGCCTGTTATATAAATGAATTATTCTTTACAATTGTACTGACTTCAAAGGTAGGTATCTCTACAGTATGACATTAGATCTTGAATCTCTTACTAGATCCTAGATTTCCTCAATACCAGCTTTCTAATGTATCCTTCCTCTCCCAGCTGGCATCATTTCCCATGAATCTCATGTCTATTATGTAAATAAATTATTCTATACATTTGTGATAACTTCAAAGGCAGGTAGCTCTATGGTCTAATATTAGATCTTGAATCTCTTAATGGAACCTCGATCCCCTTAATAATAGTCTTCCAATACATCTTTCTATGCCTGCCTGGCATCATTTCCAGTAAATCTTGAGTCTATTATGCAAATAGATTATTCTTTACAATTGTACTCATTTTAATAATAGGTATCTCCACAGTCTCATAGCAGATCACAAATCTCTCAGTAGATCCTAGATTCCCTCAATGCCAGCTTTCTAATGCATCCTTCCATACTCAGCTAGCATTATTTCCTGTGAATCTCAAGTCTATTATGTAAATGAATTATTTTTTACAATTGTACTAACTTCAAAGTCAGGTATATCCATGGTCTGACATTGGATGTCAAATCTCTTACTGCATCCTGGATCCTCTCAATGTCAACTTTCTAATGCATTCTTCTACACCTGACTGATATCATTTTCCATGAATCTCATACCTATTATGCAAATGAATTATTCTATACAATTGTACTAATTTCAAAACCAGGTGTCTCCATGGTCTGATAGCAGCTCTTGAGTCTCTCAATGGAACTTGTATTTCCTTGACACTAGCTTTCTAATGTATCCTTCTATGCCTAACTGGCATTGTTCCCCATGAATTTAGAGACTGTTATGTAAATACATTTTTTTAAATTTTTTTTATATCATTATTTAATTTTGTTTAAGGTACAAAATCCATATTGGACCTCAATGGTCATAGTGTCAAAAAACCTTCACCCTGGACCGAGCCCTGGAAAGCTATAGAAAAACTATGGCCTGAAGACCTGGTTGAAAAAACTATTCTAACAAGCAACCCTCCTGTAAACTAAAATACAGTATGAAATCCTACAAACATCCCACAGTAACTAAGAAAGCTAAACTCCTTACAGTGCACCTATCAAAGAAATCTTAAAACCCAAAACCTAAGGAAAACCAAACTTAACTTATAGTTATGAGCCCTAGTAAAAGTTGGACAATTTTATCCATGGGCATATGGCCTGAACTAGGGGGTTAAAAGGGAGCCAGGTACCTGGTAAGGGTGTGGCATAAGTGAGGAGGCCCAAAAACCCACCTGAACAGAGGGGGTGAATAGGAGCAGTAAGATGCCAGCTGAGTAGGTGGTGAAAGGTTGTCAGCCAATAAGTGGATGGGTGGTAGAAAGGTACTAGCCAGTATAGTTCTGATACTGACTGACCATATTACCACATGTCTCATATAGTCCCCTGTGATAAAAGAGATAGCATCACTGCTGGAAAGGATTCTAGAGGTAAGAAGGCATTGAGGAAGAGGGAAAGAGAGTAGTAGGGTGCTAGCCGATTCTCCATGAGAGGGAAGAGAGGAGAGTACAGTTCAGAAAGCATGAGCTACTATCAGATAATGCATTCATGTCTGACTAGGCAGCCTCTAACAAAAGAGGAGATTGGAGAAATTGACTGTAACCTATTGAAATATTTCCTCCTACTGCAAACTGTGTGCTTAGCCATCTGTAGAAAGATTAACTGAGTAGTCTCAACTGTAGTGATCACTAAGTAAAGCAAAGTAAAAGTGGGGTTAGGGAGGTAACTGACATCATGAAGAGATAATGGGAGAAAGGGAATAGGTAGGACCTCCTCATGAGGGTAGACATCAAGAGGAAAGAAGATAGTGGATGCTAAAGTGCAAACAAGTGATGAAAAGTATGTTTCCTACCCCCTCTAAGGCAGGGAGGAGGAAGAAAAAAGTCATGATATTTTCTCAGTATTGAGTCATTCCCAAATAGGAAATAAATTTCAATGACCAGAGTTGTAGTAGAGATGGAGGATATATTATATAAATAGATTTTTTTTTTCTTTTTTTTTTCTGTTTTTGTTTTTGTTTAAGGTACAAAAAATCCGCTTGGAGCCTACAGGGCTAACGTGTAAAAGAACCTCCAACCCAGGCCAGGTCTCGGAAAGCTATGGAAAAACCATGGTCTGAAGACCTGGTCGAAAAAACTATCCTAACAAGTAACCACTCCTGTAAACTACGAAAGTATAAAGTCCCACCAAAATCATGCAGAAACTAGGAAAACCAAAATCCCGACAGTGCACCTAACAAAGAAATTCTAAAACCCAAAACCTAAGGAAAACCAAACTGGCAATGTTGCAGCCAGCCCCGACAAAAGTTGGATAATTGTACCCATGGGTATACAGCCCAAGCCAGGGAGTCGAGAGGGAGCCAGGCACTTGAAAGGGGTGTGGCAGAAGTGAGGAACCCCAGAAGCCCGCCTGAATAGAGGGGGTGGAGTTGGCAGTATATGAGGGTGCCAGCCGAGGAGAGGATGGATGGTAGTAAGGTACCAGCTGAAGTAGAATCGAAACTGACCAACCGTATTACTGCGTCTCTCGTGTAGTCCCTTGTGATATGAGAGATAGCATCATTTCTGGAGGAGATCCCAGTGGCTAGAAGGTGTCGGAGGAGTGGATAGGGGGGCAGTAGGGTGCTAGCCAATCGTACGGGGGGAGGGGGTAGTCTAAGAGGGGAGTGTTCACTCGGTGGGATGTACTATCAGTTATTGTGTTTGTGTCTGACAAGGCAGCCTCCTGTGAAAAAGGAGAATGGAGAAATCGACCGTGGCCTGTTGAAATGTTTCCTCTTACTGCTAACTGTGTCCCTGGCTATTTGTAGAAAGACCGAATGAAAAAACCCGACTGTAGGATTCGCTAAGCAAGGCGAAGTGAAAGCAAGGTAAGGGAGGAGGCCAGCATCGTGAGATGCTGAGAGAGAGGAAAGAACATCTTCAGGAGGGTAGACCTCAAGAGTGAAGCGAGGAGGAGATGCTGAAATGCAAACAGGAGATGGAAAGTATTCTTCCTAGCCCCCCCTAGGCAGGGGGGAGGATAGAAAAAGTGGTGAGGATTTCGCTCGCAGTCGTGATGTTGAGTCATTCCCAAATAGGAAATAAATTTCAATGACTGGAGGTGTAGCGGAGATGGAGGATGTATTATATAAATAGATTATTCTATATAATTGTACTGGCTTCAAAAACAAGTATCTCCACAGCCTGATAGTCAATCTCAAATCTCTCAATAGATCCTGGATCTTTTCAATGCCAACCTTCTAACATATCCTTCCACATCCAGCTGGTATTATTCTCTATAAATCTCATACCTGTTATGCTAATGAATTATTCTATATAATTGAACTAACTTCAAAGGTAACTTGAAGTATCTCCATAGTCTGATAGTGGATCTCAAATCTCTCAACAGATCCTAGATCCTTTTGATGTCAACCTTCTAATGTATCCTTCCACACCCAGCTGGCATCATTCTCTATAAATCTCATGCCTGTTATGCCAATAAATTATTCTATATAATTGTACTGACTTCAAAGGTAGGTATCTCCACAGTATGATGTCAGATCTTGAATCTCTCAATGGATCATCCTAGATCTCCTCGATGTCAGCTTTCTAATGCAACCTTCTACACCCAGCTGGCATCATTCTCTGTGAATCTCAAGCCTATTATGTAAAGGAATTATCTTATACAATTGTACTAACTTCAAAGGCAGGTATCTCCATGGTCTGATAGTGAATCTTGAATCTCTTAACAGAACCCAGATCCCCTTGATGCCAGTCTTCTAATATATACTTCTACACCTGACTTATGTCATTCTCTGTGAATCTTGAGCCTGTTATGCAACTGAATTATTTTGTACTATTGTGCTAACTTTAATATTATGTAGCTCCACTGTCTGATGTTAGATCTGTATTTCTCATTCTATACTAGCTGTAAATATTAAATAGAATAGATAATATTGATTTTAATTTTTCAAAAAATATCTTTTGACCTAGGTGCTATGTATGGGTCATATATCTAGTATTTGTGGTATCACAAACATTCTGTAATATACCTGGTATCTTGATAGAATAGCACTGCACCAGAAGTTATTATGATACACTGGCAGTAGTTGAGTATCTGACATTATTAGGGTGCAAATACTATGTATCAGAGGTTGTCAGAATGCAACTGCCTTGCATCAGATATTATCAGATTATAACTGCCCTGCATTAGATGTTATCAACGTGTACCTGGCCCAGGGATCTGTATCCAGGTACTATTAGGACATACTAGGTGCATGACTCAATATCTTGGCACCAATTCACTTAGATATTGATACCTGATTAATGGTTATCCTTATATGCACTGTGTATATCAGATGCTCAGAGTGTATCAGGCATAAGAAATTATTTTTACTAATAGACCTTTCTCCATTCCTATTACAATAACTAACTCCTGACCCACTTGAAGACATAGAAGATTTTGAGGAACCCCTTAAGGATACCCTTGCTCCTGATGAATAAATGCAATTAAAAGCTGAGATGTAACTTGATTCCATAAAGGAACAAATAGAGGAAGAAGCTAGATGATACATCCAGGAACAGTTCTCTGCATTGATTGATGAGGTACTTGAATGTGCCTTAAACCTATCTGACTCTAACATCTCTAACTGCTTAATCTGTAATGGCAATGCTGGGTGTGACCAAGTCACTCTCACTCTACAACTCAAATATAACAAACAAAGTTGGATAGTATGCTATGATGACAGATGTATGATCTACCTTGGTGAAAAAGAAGGAACACAATGTTTTCTACAGGAACCTAAAAAGAAAATACAATGATATAAGAAAGACTACTGAGACATAGGATATGAAACCTTTGAGTCACCACCCTAATTAGGACCTTCTTATATCTCCTTCAACAATATCATAACCCCTCAGATTATACCACCACTGATGCCCCCTAGGGATTGTACCTTCTAAAAAATTGTCAAGAAGGAAGAAGAGGAGGAAGATATAAATTAATCTAGGAAAGATACAATAGAACTCAAGATGGAGTGAAAGACTGAGATAGTATTTGAACTAGACATTACTGCAACTACAGATGAATTGAAAATAATATTTAGGTAACAAATAATTTATAGCTATCAGAATGACATGGTATATGTAAAGGCCATAAACTCTGGTAATAAGGACCATGATGAATTCTAACATTATTCAATATTTGGTAGAATATTATACTTTAGAATACAACACAGGGAATAATACCCATATATACTAAAGAGACATGCTTGGGTTAGTAAGATATCATGAGAATATATTATTGATAAAATCCACAGCAAAAGACACTTTAGTGTGGAACAAAACCTTCACTAGTACTATGTAACCCAATATATATTCTGGCCATAGATGAGAAGAGATTTCCACAAATATATTCAACAATAAGAGTTATATCAAGTAAACAAGAAGCAAAACTAGTTACCTGAAGAGGTAGCACAGACTTTGCTGATACCTCTGCAATATCTTCATGTCCTATACAATTGACTTTGCAGGACTCGCACCCTTTAATAAGTCTAGGGATTTTAACTTTATCCTTATTATGATAGATCACCTTTCAAGTTATACTTGGTTACTTTCTACTATTGCCAATATTACTGCTGAACAGATATTTACCTAATTCTGAGAGCATATCTTTACCCATTATAGGTATCCTTTCAGTATTGTCTCTGATACAGACCCACAATTTTTGAGCTATTTCTGGAGACAAATAGCAAAGTACTTAGCCATAGAACTTATGATGGCAATACTGGAATACTGTAAAATATATGGGCAAGTAGAAAAGAAAATTAGGGAGTTCAAGATGGTACTAAGGAATATGGTAGATGCAAGGCAATAGACATGGGCTCATACTCTACTTGAGTTAATAGGGTATATAAATGCAGGATATTCTGACACCTTAGGAATGTCATCCTATAAAGCAGTCTTTAGAAAAGAATACCCTTTCCTCCCAATATTGAAATTCTCAGACACCTTGATCCCTACCTCGAATGAATTTATCAACCACTACTAATCCCTCAGAAATATTACCTTCTAAGTTCTCAAGCTCACTGACTTCTAAAGCACTAGAAAAGTAAGAGAGTGCTAGAGGCACTACACTCCTATTTCAGTAGGCCAATACCTTATAGTCCATGGAATACAACTTACTTCAGAAGCTAGTTGTAGCAGGAAACTACAACTACGATAGCACAGACCTTTCAAAATCCTTAAATAGAATGAAAATACTCAAAATTATACAGTAGAATTAAATGGCAAGATATATTAAAAAAGGATAAGACCCTTCCATTATTTGGTTACCAAATAGTATTATTATAATAATGATGAGAAATCCCTCAGTTACTACTTTGAGCAACCTGCTGCTATCCTTATAAACAACATAAAGGAGTAGGATGTCAAAGAAATCCTAAACCACCATATGAGATTCAGAAAGGATCAGTTCCTTGTCAAGTGGTAGAGTTATCCTAGTTCAGAACATAGCTGGAAACTAATTGAAGGACTTGAGAATGCAATGAAGTTAGTGGAGGAATAGTGGAAGAGTAATGAAGAAGAGGTATTACCAAAGAGATCACCTGTCCATTTGAGGTTTGTATGAATGAAATAGGTATTAGAGAAACTAATAGTTAGTTGATAGTCAATAGATATTGCAATGGAAGAAGTGTACTTCATACCATCCTTTAACAGTGATTTCGAATCAACTGATACTGAGGATCAGGTTATAGCAGATATATCATATAAAGATTAAGGGTTTCATTCTGGAGTTTTGTTTTTGTTTTATTTGAAACTTTATTTTGTTTCAAGAAATTTAATGGGTACTGTTAGGATCACCTATGAGATCACTCCTGTTATATAACTATGCAACAAGCAATGATGTTATAAGGTTAATTTAGTACTTCTTTGTAATTGAAAATAAATACTCAGAGTCATATTTATTAATACATGTTAGTCTTTCTAAAACTAAGGAGGTGTTTGGCAGGCCATTGTTTGAAATAATTTTGATTTCAAAATGTGTTTTGGGCCAAATCATGTGTAGTAATAATAATTGGGTTTGGCATGGCATTGTTTGTACATATGACAGAACCGTTTTTTGGATATATATGTTGAAATAATATCAAAATTTGCTTCCTTGATTACTAAAATATTAATTCCACAATTAATATATATTTGAATTTATATATCCTCTATTAATAACTAGCAAATATTTTAGTATAGACTAATAAATGAAAGAAATAAAATAAGTTGATTATTTATAGAAATTTCAAAATAGGTTTGTAAGGAATTGAATATTAAGGGCTTTATATAATGCCATGAAATGTATTATTTTTATATAAATTCTGTTTTCTAGATAAGCAGTTTTATATTCTAAATGTTAGTAGTTTTAGTTAATTCCTGGACTTTTATTTCTTGATCTATATGAGATAACAACTCTATCCTACTGGTAATTCTACTACCATACCAATGATCCTATTTCTCCAATGGACAAATCTCCAACTCCTATAACCTACGATGTCAACTATGAATACCCCCCCATGCTCACAAGGCTGTATGGACAAAATATCCTGATCAAAGGCTAATCAATAGAATGTTAGCTCAGTGTGAGAAGGGGAAAAAACTAGATAATGGATTTAAAAAGGAGCTGCAGCAGGAAATTATGGAAGAATTCAATAAGGGTACAATTGAGGAACAAAAGCCAGTGCAGTAGTTAAAGACTCATCTGAATATGGTAAGAAGCATGTCTATTACTCTTATCAATAATGATAATATGAAGTCTTAAATAATCTGATTATTAATTGTGATAGATGAAGTAGAAGTGGAAAACTTTTACTCATTAGTTGAATTCATTGGTCTTCAGATGTGATAGTAATGCAAATATTGTCAGTGCTTCCGATAGTATGTGAAGTGATTATTTAAAGGTATGAGTTAGTATTTTGAAAGAATGAGGTTGGAGAAGTTAACAGTGAATTGCATATTAGAACTTCCCTGAAGCTGTTAAATTTAAATATCATTCAATCGAGAATTATCATGTATTAGATGAGATCTTTTGCAATACCTCAGCAACTAGAAGTGGGGCTGTTACGTCATCTAGTAGCCAACTGGGAGCCCATAACAGGCATCCTATAGACTCTGATGAGCTTGTGGAAAATGCTGTATCCTCCCATGGGGAGCATAGCACTTTGTCTGATTAAATACAGGGTAGTGATGCAAACCATAACAGGTACGAGGGGGATATTTACTATATTATTCATTAGCAGGAGATGATGGATAATGCAATTGATCCAGGCCTAACCAGGGCTCTCAAGCTAGAGAGTTCCACTCAGGGGTCATCATTCAGCTATTGAGAGGCTATTCCAACTACCAGTACTCCTGGTCATACTGGGGCATCCAGCAGGGGAGACAAGTATAAATGCATGAAATTCACAGTCCCATAGCAGCCATTGATGGCGACATTTGCAAAATGAATTTCGAATGAAGTCTCAGACTTTATCATCAAAGTCCGGGTCAGTAAACATGCATAACTTACTGAGCACCAACTAGCCTTCAATCAAAATAATTCCAGCATTTCAATAACCCAACAAGTACCAATCCTTGACCAGTTCCAGCCCTACAGAGATGCACTCATACTATTGATGAAGATGTACAAGGATGGCAAGTTTAATGCAGATGAGGTTACTCATGCAATTGATTTATTGGAGAATACTCTAATTCACTGTATAATATTGCTTGGACTAACTGAGGAGCTTCAAGAGTGATAGTTAAAGAGGGCAATTCATAAAAAGGTATAACAACCTCCTGTATTCAATCAAATAGACTTAAATCTATAGTTAGTTTGAATAAAATAGATTAATATACATTAATTCTCATCTATGCATGCAAATCACCTACTTTTCATAATTATTTGATAGTCCCTCTACATCATATCTGTAATTTGATCCCTCAATTCCTTACTTTTTTTTTTCATCCTTCTCACACTTAATACTTCTGCCTCTATCTGTTCTAATTCTAGTTGCTGGTTTTGCTTCTCTACTAACAAAGGCATTTCATTATCATCTATTGGAATTCCTTTATACTTAATTATATTATGCATGCAATAAAGAGAATTGAATAAGGCTGTAGTAGTCTCACCATCATATCCTGTTAAATACTTGAGAATTTGAAATCAGCTCTTGAGAATACCCAATATTCTTTCTACACAGTTCCTTGCAGATGTATATCTTAGGTTGAAAAGTTCCTTTGCATTTTGAGGCCTAAATAAGAGACAAATTAGTGATTAGTTAATGGATTGAGATATACTCAAAAATACACATAATAATATCATTATTATAAAATAAGAAAACCTTACACTTGATTGCTTATAATCTATTCTCTCAGATAGTAATGGATTCTACTATAGGGTATAAGAAACAGGGCTGTAATGCCATAACCTGCATCCACCAAATAATACTTTCCAGTGGGTACTTTAAACCCTTTTGCCATAGCATCTACCAGAATACTGATGTCATATGCAAACCCTTTCTAGCCAGAAAGTGAGAACTGTATTGTACAATCAAATGAGCATGCAATGAATACATTCTGTACTTTAAAGCCCTTGTGGGTCTAGTGTGATGGAGCATCAGTTGGTGCAGTACTGACTGGAATAAGAGAGCCATCAATTGCACCAAAGCAATTTTGGAAAAAGGGAAAAAACTTCAGATTGTTTTCAATTTCAGGTGATACTAAATCAAGCTTTGTATTAATTGGTGATGAGAGTTTTATGAATTCTGATGCCAGGATATTTATTGCATTGAGGACCATTTTAAGGATTCTGGAAATAGTTTCCAGTGAGTGCTGAAAATGTTCTTGGGTAGCACAATCTGATACTCCAATTGTTGTAATATATATGAAGATATGTAATTGATGCTCAATGGTTGTGTATTGTATATTTTGAAGAAGATCTTTTGTTTACATTTGATTTGAATTTGAGATAAAAACAGCCAAGGGCATATGTAAACACTTAGATATTCAAATTGCACATAGTCAGGCTAGAAGCTCAATGATATATTGTTGACTACTGAGTGCAAAATTATGGTATAGAATGGGGGATTTGTATCAATTAACCTTTTCTATCTCATTCTCCAGAGTTGATAGTATACTTAGAGTGTGAAGTGCAAGTGCAGTAATTTGGAATTCATCGTTGATTTCTTCCTCATCATAATTGATTAACATGATAGCTAGTAGATTGCTGTAATTCATTTCTGTACTCATAATAACAATTGTGATTATGAATTAAGTTTAAAATTATCTTATATTTATAGATTAATTATAAATTTATTTCATTTATTTACAAATTACTTATCTAGAAAAATATTAAACATTGTGAGTTTATTAGGGTAAAAGAGGTTAACAAAATATTATTCTGAAAATATGTCTAGAAACAATAGTACACTTTGGCATACTCATGTGTTCAAACAATAGTTATTAGTTGTTTGTATATATGTATACAAAACATATGTAGAAATCAAGATTATTTCAAACAATGGCCTACCAAACACCCCCTAAGTTCTCTATATTTGTCCTCAGCTTTCTCAAAGCTAAGTTCTCGTATTCGTACTTAGTTTTCCTAAGACTAAACTTGTATATGGGTACTTAATTTTCCTAAGACTAAGTCCTTGCATTTACTTCCTCCTTTTCCTGTAAGGCAGATATTGTCAGACTTCTTTAGTAAAGAGAGTAAAGGGTATTTAAATTCATAAAGTTATAAAATTATATGTTAGGAAATAACTTAGGTGGTTGTGTGAAGAACTAACTATAAAGCTGTATCCTCCACTTTATATAGTTCTTCCTACAATCTACTTACAAATTAATAACTATTATGAGTCACAATTGTGACTCATACATTTGCATAACATAATAATCACATAATCTAAAATGGGTCATGTGCAAAACTCACATGACTTTAAATAAGTCATGTGTGCAAAATATCTTATAACTCAAATGGCACAATCAAATCAAATATAACAACTATGAGTTGCAAGTGTAAGTCATGTGTGAAACTCACATGATTTAATTGGTCATGTATGTGAAAGCCTTACAAACTGATCACTCATAACTATGAGTCATGTGAAAACTCTTTTTCCATGCTCGGTTTATAACACTAGCTCCCTATTAGGATTATCTATAGATCTCTCCTATTTATATCATATAATACGTAACAACTATCTATTTCTTATTAGCTATTCTCATAGAGTTCTTACCAAATACTATTATGCCTAATAGTGTATCTTCTTTCTTCCTCTTAGTTGCACTACATTCAACTTAAGGTTATACTTTTATAACCTTAAGTAACTTGAATACCAACTGTATAGAGTACTATCAGGTATCTTCCTTCCTATCTTATTGTTTATAAGATAGAGTTGTAAAACATATATCTGAACCTTATCAATATATAAAGAAGTAGTAAAGAATATATTTGTTATTTATAAAGTTATAAGTAGGAAATAACTTAGGTGGTTGCATGAAGAACTAACTACAATATTATATCCTCCTCCTTATATAGTCCTTCCTACAACCTGCTTACAAATCAATAACTATTATGAGTCATAACTATGACTCATATATTCACATAATATAATAATCCCATGACCTGAAATAGGTTATGCATAAAACTCACATGACTTCTAAATAAGTTATGTACACAAAAATATCTTATAACTCAAATGAGTTATTGTGTAATCAAATCAAATATAACAAATATGACTCACAAGTACCAGTCATGTGCGAAACTCACATAACATACTTATTATATGCATGAAAGTCTTATAAACCTATAACATCATAATTATGAGTCATGTGAAAGCCTTTCCCCATGCTAGGTTTGCAATACTCCTCCTTCCCTATAGCCTAAGTCCCATTAGACCAATAGTCCATTATTCTCTTCCTTCCTCCCCAATCAGTGTTCCATTGTCTTGCTATTTTCCTTAGTTCCAGGTTGTTACTTTCCATCAATTCCTTCAGCAATTTGTTTTCCCTCTCTTTTATTTCTAACCTTCTGATCAGAGTCTCTATCCTTCTTTTTGCCAACCCTGTTATTACTTGTTGAGCTAGTATAGTTCAGCCCAACTGTTAGTTCTCCCTCTGTAGAGTCCTTCCCTTTCTTTCCCATATCATTGCTTGTCCTTGGAAGAGTCTCTTATTTATTTGAGATTCATCCAATATGTTTTGAAGGTGACCTATCTGTTCATATTGTCCCTTCATTATGTCTACTTCTATGGAGTTAGTTGTTGACCTTGACTATAGAGTTGTTATTGCCAATTTTAGCAATGGTGCATTGCTCAACTAATTGTGTGATTCACTGAGGGTGTTGATCAAGTGTGGTGCAATTTCTTCTTCCTGGGCTGCCCAGAATATATTCTTCTTGACCTTTGACCAGGAAGATTTTTTGCCTCCCCTCTTTCTTGTTTTCATCTGTGAAAACCCTATAGGGTCTGATAGCAGAAGAATGTTATTGTTGCATAGCAACAGTAGTAGTATTCTCAGTAGTGGAGAGGTAGGTTCATCCTAGTTTGTCAATGGTGGTGAGAGGGGTGGTGATCTTAGAGGGGTTCTGTCCTTCTTCCTTGGCTAGTAGTTTGATCCTGACTTGTCACAGTAGTATACTTTGCAAGCATTGTTGAAGCATCTGGTCCAACTTATCCTGTTGTATTTTTCTTATTTGGGGTTGATTTTTTTAATGTTAAGAGGTCTGCCAAATTTACTCAATCTTCATTGTTCATTTATTTCTCTCCCTTGACCAGGCTTTCCTAGGTTTTCTTAATGAAAGTGTTTGACTGCATGTTTGGCATTGTAGAAGTTTTTTGCTGAGTACCATACTAAATCATGATTAGGTAGATATCCTCTCTACTTTAATGTTACGATCGGCTATATGATCTCTCCTAACTTATATCTTTGCAACAGGCAACAAGTCTGTAGTTAGCTTTTCTCTGAGGTGATCTTACTTATCTTCTATTGTATTCTCCTTTCTTCAAGAATTCTAATACTTATTGTCTTTTACACTATGCCTTAGATATCGACCATTGTTAATACTAAGTCCTTATAGTACCAATTAGTATTAGTCTTGTTTCTTCTTCATGATCGTTGGTCTTGTAAGTAAAGAGTATGAAGGTGTTTTATTGATAACTTTTAAGATAGGAAATAACTTAGGTGGTTGCGTGAAGAACTAACTATCAGGTCCTACTGACCTCCTTATATAGTTCTTTCAGCAACCCACTTATAAATCAAATGAGTCACAACTGTGACTCATACACTCACATAATATATAACCTCATGACTAAACTTGGTCATGCACGAAAGTCCCATGACCTTAAAGGGGTCATGTGCGAAACCTCATGACTCGTATAACGAAGTCATACCTCTTGATCCTCATGACTCATAGGCGCACCTATGGGTCAATGCTCAACATACCAATCAAATTCAAACATAAGTAATTATAGCTCACAACTGTGAATCATGTGACACCCTATGACTCATATGTGAGTCATAGTGCAAAACATAATATCATATGACTCAACTGAGTCATGTGCAAAAACCTTTAACAAATGAAATACTATGACATACAATTGTGTGTCATGTGAAACCATTACAAACCATGCCTAGTTTGTAATACTAGCTCCCCTCTCTCTAAATCCTCAGTCCCTTGAGGATCTGTGACGATACCTTTCATAATATATGTCTTGATCCAAGTTCTCTTGCAATCTGCTCATATCATGAGCAATTCCTTTGATCCTTCTTTCTGTCTCTTTTCTAGTATATCTTTCTCTCGCTAGTTCTCTTTCCAAGACCTTGTTTCTAAGTCTCAGGCCTTTTTCCTCCTCTCTTAGCCTCTCGATGGAATTTCTTGCTCCATCCACCATCTGTTGTAGTTGTTCGATTGTTTTCCATAGGTCTTCCTTCAATACGAACTTTTTATCCTCCTCTTTCTCCCCTGGTTTCATCCTTGAAACCTGGTCTTCTCCCCATCTCACTCTCTTTTTTCCTTTCTTATGAAAAGAGCAATGGGTTTGCATGCAATCCTTTGCATCAATTCTTTCATGTTTCGGCTCTTTTGGTGTGAACAGTGGGAATGTTTCCCAGTGTAACGACCCACTAGAGGGTGTCTTACAGTAAACTATTCTTACACCCATACCGGAGACTTTGAGATCAACAGGTAAGGATAGTTTGGTTCACTATAGTGGATAACTATGCATACAATAAGATCGTAGTATAAAAGGCAGGCTCGGGAAAGGCTTGTGTAACGAGGCCTGAGTTACCCTGACATGAGGCCTGAGTTACCCTGACATGAGGTCCGGGTTACCCTGCCATAAGGTCTAAGTTACACTGACATGGCACCCAAGTTACCCTACCTAGCATTTAGAGGTACTTACTTGGGGCAGGGGGTGATCCTATAAGGATTGGGCACTCTGGTAAAATCTAAAGGCAACAAACCTGGTAGCCTTTGGGGGACTATAGGAGGAGCAACACGGCTCCGAATGCCCCAGGATTTTACAGAGGTATTCCTAACACCCCCCTGCGGCCCCAGTGTAAGGACCGCACGTCATGGGCTTACGGTTGTTGAGTTGCGCCATTCCTTACAAAAGGAACTGAGTGGAGGCACTCCTGTAACACCATATAGATTGTCACCGTCCGTCCGACCGGATGCCGTCCGTAGGATATATGAGAGGGCATAGGGTGTGCTCCAGAAGAAGGGCTATCTTCTGGTACCAAATATGTGTAAAACGGACAAGAACTGAAGGAGTTACTCAGGTAATACCGGAAGAGTAGTCCAGAACCTCCCGGGTAGTCCTGGGGTGGCCCGGAAGATGTTGGAGCATCTCCGGGCAGGTAAATTGCACATAGGCACAACTCGTGCCCAATCGCTGTAAGACTATTGGAGTTGTTTGAGAACTCTAAGAGCATGATTCTTATCATGGTAGGGGTGCTTTCAGGGAGTTGACTGTGGGTAGCGCCCAGCAGGCCAATCACCAAGGCACCCTACCAGGGGAGCTGAGTAGACTTTCCTATCAGGCAAAGACTTGACTAGAATGAAGTAGAAGGTTCAGCTCAATCGTAAGAGCTATGTCTACTAAAAGCTTGCATAGATGAAATGCATATGGGTATGAGAGTTCGTAAATGGTATATCTCCTCAGTTGCATGATAGTTCGCCACTAGCATGTCAACAATATGAAGAGTTTTTCTCCTGCGGTCGCATTTGAGATGTACCGCTGAAACACTTGATGTCGGAAGGAGATTTACTCAGAGCGGACCAACATCTACAAAGGAATATTGTCCTGGGTGGTGTGTGTTTGTCAGCCTCTAGGAGACGGGTTTGCTCATGATCAAGTTAGAGTAGTGATGGGAGGGAACTGGCAGTATATGATATTCTACTTAAACTATATGCGAGTCCCTCTCTACTCTGGCAATCAACTACCTCTCGAGAAACTTACTGAGTAAAGCTGCGACTTAACGATATCAAGTTTAACTCTTTTCATTCTTCTTTACTCTACTGTTGATTATCACTTTTGATCTTTGAGTCACTTCAGTGCAGTTGCGAACTTGGGATCCATCTTCCCTTAGGGCGCTCCCATTACACCCAGTTCTTTTCCCAGCTGTTGGCATTGCTGGAGCCGTTTGAGCTAGTAGTTGCTGTTCTGGCCACAGGCCAGAAGTCATCTCTATCTTTCGCATCTTTGTAGATAGGGCATTCATCATCCATGCATGCCATGAAGTAGTATGCTGCATGCACATCTTTTTTTTCTTCATAATATATTTTGCTCCGGTCCTCATTTTCTGGGTCCTGGCTTATGCGGATATCATTGGTAGAAGATGGAGACTGCATTTTGGGAATTGGTGAAGTTGGGGGCTGGGTACCACTCTTGGTCATGTTTTGCAGGGTAACTAGTCCACTTGGCTCGATATTGCAGTTTTCCGTAGTATAGTCTTGCATCAATGATTTGATCTAGTTCATATTCGTCTTCTCCTTCTATCTCAATAGGAGGGTGGGGAAGTTTCTTTTGTGAGGGTAGAGGATTGTCTGAGTAGAGTTCAAGTTTGCTAATGTGGAAGACTGGATGTTTTGTTTTCATTGAGGCCAGAAGGTCTAGTTTATAAGCTTTTTCCCCAATTTTTTCGATGATCCCGTATGGTCCTATTTTCTGGTAATCCAGTTTCTTCGATGGTCTTGTGGTCTGAATGTCCTTCGTAATTAACCAGACTTTGTCTCCTGATTCCAGTCTTGGATTGGGTTTTCTGTGTCAATCATTGTTTTCCCTCATTTTGTCTTGTGCCATTTGTATTTCTCTCTGGATGAGTTTGTGTAGTTGGCTGATATTGTCCTTCCCCAATATTTCTAAACCGGTGTGTTCCATAGGTTCATTGATGGGGTGATGTCCATAGATTGCATAGAAGGGTGTTGTCTTGATGATGTCCTGTCTTGTGTTGTTGTATGCAAATTCCGCAAATGATAGCCATCCTTCTCAGTCCTGTTGGGAATATTCCACATATGCCCTTAGGAATTGTTCTAGTGACGCATTTGTTCATTCCATTTGACCATCTGTTTGGGGGTGAAATGCTGTGCTTATCTTCCATGTGATGTCCAATCCTTTGGTCATTTCTTTCCATAAGTCTGATGTGAATATTGAACCTCTATCACTGATGATATCTTTCGGTAATTCATGTAGTTTGAAAACATTTTTCATAAACAGCTGTGTGAATTGTTTGGTTTTCATATCCTTCTGACAGGGTATGAAATGAGTCATCTTGGTCAGGTGATCCATGATGACCCATATGACATCATAGTCATTTGATAGTGGTAGGTCTGTAATGAAATCCATACTGATAGATTTCCATGGTCTTTCCAGTATTTGTAGTGGTTGCAATAGTCCATAGGGCACATGGCGACTTGGTTTTATCCGTTGACACATGTCGCAGTTTTTGACATATCATTTAATGTCTTGCTGCATGCCTGGCCAGTAGTATGTTCATTGTGTCAATTCCAATATCTTGGCCATTCCACCATGTCCATTTTGTGGTGTGTCATGATTCCTTCTAATTGCTTTAGTTCTTATCGGTTCGTCTTGTGGCAACCAGATTTTTCCTTCATACCACATATATCCTTTTTTCCAGTCACATGATCCTAATGCAACCTTTGGATATTCGTTGTCTTTTCTTTCGATGGCTTTTTGAATATCTTGAAGTAAAGCATCTTGTGATGTTTTTTCCTTGATATTCTTTTCTGTTTCTTGATCTTCTATTGTCTATAGTTCCATCATGTTGATTTCTTCTGAACCCGAAACATATCCTTCATCCTCAAAGAATTGTTCCTTAGGCAACAGAATTCTCTGCTTTTGTGTAATGCGATTGTCTCCTTCCTTTAGTAGGTTGTTTATTCTTCATGTCAGGGCATCCAGTTTTGCCCCTTCCTTACCTGATTGATATTCAATTTTGATATTGTATTGGCTGAGCTCCTCTCTCCATCCTATCTGTCTTCCATTTAGGACCTTGGTGGTTGTGAATGGGACAAGGTTCTTGTGGTCTGTAAGAATCTTGACTGTGTGTGGGCTTTCTTACGCATATTTTCTCCATTCCTTGAGGGTTTGCATGATTGCAAGGAATTCCTTATCATGGATGTCATAGTTGCACTCTGCCTTGGTCATTGTTTTTGACTGGTAGGCTATTGGTTTCCACAGTTCCTCCTTGTCTTATTGCGATATTATCCCAGAACATACATAGTTGGATGTGATAGCGTGTGCTTCTTGGCGGCAAAAGGGAAGGAAAACACTTTTCATATGGTGGAGGGAGTTGATGTGTTCGACATCGACTCTCCTCTCATTGAATTGTTTGCTAAATACTGAAGAAGAAAATGTGCGTTACTATGGGGGTAAACCCCATCTATCTACACTAGTACAACAGGAACGACACACACCCATCTAGGGCCACAGCCCTTCTCGTCCACTAACCCAGTGCTCTGCACTAACTACCATATTATATCTACAATGGTGATGATTGGGATTACCTCTCTATCAAGATGCATCTGTTTTGATCATAATGGGTGCCTCTGGTGTAACGGGGGCGCCCTAAGGGAAGATGGATCCCAAGTTCGCGACCGCACTGAAGTGACTCAAAGATCAAAAGCGATAATCAACAGTTGAGTAAAGAAGAATCAAAACACTAAAACTTGGTATCGTTAAGCTGCAGCTTCACTCAGTAAGTTTCTCGAGAGGTAGTTGATTGCCAGAGTAGAGAGGAACTCGCATATAGTTTAAGTAGAATATCATATACTGCCAGTTCCCTCCCATCACTACTCTAACTAAATCATGAGCACACCTGTCTCGTCCTGGCTGGCCAATACACACCACCTAGGACATTATTCCTATGTTGATGTTGGTCCGCTCTGGCTAAATCTCCTTCCAACATCAAGTGTTTCAGCGCTGCATCTCTAATGCGACCGCAGGAGAAAAACTCTTCATATCGTTGATATGCTAGTGGCGAACTATCATGCAACTAAGGAGATATACCATTCACAAACTCTCATACCCATATACATTTCATCTATGCAAGCCTTTAGTAGACATAGCTCTCACGATCGAGCTAAACTTTCTATTTCATTCTAGTCAAGTCTTTGCCTGATAGGAAAGTCTACTCGGCTCCCCTGGTGGGGTACCTTGGTGATTGGCTTGGTGGGCACTACCCACAGTCAACTCCCCGAAAGCACCCCTACCATGATAAGAATCATGCTCTTAGAGTTCTCAAACAACCCCAATAATCTTACAGCGATTGGGCACGAGTTGTGCCTATGTGCGATTCACCTGCCCAGAGATGCTCCAACATCTTCTGGGCCACCCCGGGACTACCCGGGAGGCTCTGGACTACCCTTTTGGTATTACCTGAGTAACTCCTTCAGTACTTGTCCGTTTTACACATATTTGGTACCAGAAGATAGCCCTTCTTCTGGAACACACCCTATGCCCTCTCATATATCCTACGGACTGCATCTGGTCGGACGGACGGCGACAACCTATACAGTATTACAGGAGTGCCGCCACTCAGTTCCTTTTGTAAGGAATGGCGCAACTCAACAACTGTAAGTCCATGACGTGCGGTCCTTACACTGGGGCCGCAGGGGGGTGTTAGGAATACTTCTGTAAAATCCTGGGGCGTTCGGAGCCCTGTAGCTCCCCCTATAGCCCCCAAAAGGCTACCAGGTTTGTTGCCTTTAGATTTTACTGGAGTGCCCAACCCCTACAGGATCGCCCCCAGCCCCAAGTAAGTACCTTTATGTGCTAGGTAGGGTAACTTGGGTGCCATGTCAGGGTAACTCGGACCTTATGGCAGGGTAACCTGGACCTCATGTCAGGGTAACTCGGGCCTCGTTACACGAGACTTTCCTGAGCCCGCCTTTTATATAACTATCTTATAGTATATGTAGTTGCCCATTATAGTGAACCAAACTACCCTTACCCAGTGACCTCAGGGTCTCCGGTATGGGTGTAAGAATAGGTTACTGTAAGACACTCTCTGGTGGGTCATTACATGACTCCCCTCTTCTCTAAGGTCCGCCCCGGACCGTTAGCGACGTCTTTTATTCCCCGGCTTTGGTACATCCACTATGCGGTGGTCCCTTGGCTTGGATGGATACCTCTGGTGGAAGTCATTAAGGGACTCTATGGCCGTTCCCTCTAGCATCTCAAAAGGTTCCCATGAATTCTCCTCTGGTCCATAACCTTCCCACGCTACCAAGTATTGAACGAAATGGTGGCGAGAACTCATCTTTATCCCGCTATACCAACGACTATCCAGGATAGCTTCAACCACATAACTTGGCTCATTGTCTACTATCTCTGGTAACGGAACTTCCTTCTGAGGCCTACCTACTGGATCATCTCAGTATGGATCCAGTAGACTAACATTGAATAAGGGATGGATTGACCAACGAGTTGGAAGTTCGAGCTCATAGGCCCGGGACCCTACCTTTCGTTTAACCACAAATGGGCCAAACATTCGGTGGTCTAACTTTTCCATCGGCCTCTTTGTCCGGATGTTTTTTCGATTCAACATTACCCGGTCGGCCTTCCTCGCAACTCCATTGGTCACATCTTCCATTGTAACATATTCTGGAAATGGTAGCCTCTTTTGGTCATGCCACTTCCATTGCCTTTCTTGTGCCCCTTGTAAGGTTTCTCTGACCCCTTGCCATGAACCTTCCCAGTTCCATACTAAGAGCTCACTGCTTGGATGAATCCCTTGGCTATCTGGAACTATGCCTGACCAGTTTGTATGAGTGTTGAATCCATAGTTAATCTCAAAAGGAGAAGCCCTAGTGGATTCCGAGGTAGAGGTATTGTATGCATACTCTGCCAATGGTAACAAAGACACCCAATCGTCTTGCTGATATGAGCAACAGCTCCGAAGATATCATTCCAAAGTCTGGTTCACACGCTCAGTTTGCCCATTGGTTTCTGGATGGAAAGCCGTTGATATATTAAGCTTGATCTGTAGCAACTTCATCAAGCTTGCCCAAAACTTAGAGGTGAATCGGCTATCTCGGTCTGAGATTATCGATTCCGGGAGCCCATGTAAGCGCCATATCTCCTTCAGGAATATTAGTGCCAGCTTTTCTATAGACACCTCCATTGTCAATGGTATAAAGTGGGCCATTTTCGAGAACCGATCAACGATGACCCAAATCTTTGTATATCCCTCAGACTCCGGCAATGCTACAATGAAGTCCATAGAAATATTATTCCATGGTCTTATTGGCACCTCAATTGGTTCAAGTAATC